>JALHBL010000310.1:0-13119 GCA_023638675.1 Camponotus pennsylvanicus | reverse complement strand
GTAAAAAATTATAGTTGAGATTTCTAATTTTATAGTTATTACTACTACAATGTTGATAATAATAAACTTGTGCATAATAATAATAACTTTAACTTTATAGCTAGTGTTAAAAATAATTTATGATAATTATAACTATTTTTTTATCAGTATACGTACCCTATCATTAAGAAATATTTCCATACCTATATCCATTGTGAGTAATAATTTAGGTATTGGATTTTCATGTGTAGTCACACATTGATTAAATTGTATTTTAGTATGCGCACGTACTCGAAAATAATATGTCGTGTTAGATGTTAGATTGTGCACCGTGTGCTTTTTGATATATTTATGTCGCAGGTTTCTTTAAAGAAGAAAGAACACTTTAATTATTTCATCGGTAAATTCAGGTTGGTTCCAGAAAAATAAAATTTTACCCTTTTTATATGCAACAAAATTATAACAGAATTAACATTTTGATATATTTATGTCGGTGAATTTAAGAAAAAAGAAAGAAAAATAAAAGAATACAAACTGAGAATTTAGATTCCTTACCTCAATGTCACAAAAATGTTTACTTTTTCTGTAAATTGACTGTCGAATTGTACAAATGCTCTGAGAGATTTGCTTGCTCAAACTGCTTTCTAGAGATTTTAAGATCGTACATATTAACATAATTATATATAAGATTAAGGGGATTATCTCAGTAAATCAGAAAAAAACAATATAACGTGAAAATAAAGGAAAGAGAAAAAATAAATGTAAACTATAAAATACGGAAATTAGCACAGTATTGACCTTTTGAAAAAATAATATAAGAATTTTTGCGTCATTTAAGATTTAGAAAAATAATCGTTAATTCATGGCAAAAACGAATAAATAACTTTTAATAAGGTGACAAGTATTTTTCAATAAATTCCTAAAGCTCTTAAAAATCAGAAGTATAATATTTGTGACTGCTTTAAAACAGAGTATCAAATTAATAAAATTGACTGCAATTTTTATGTACAATGTTATGTTTATATTATGCTTTTCTATTTCTTTTGGTAAATATTTCGATGAAGGGAACCCGCCTCGATTACCTTGAACTTGACATATGTTGTCAAGGTCACTGCCCTGAGTAACATCCAAAAGGTTTTAGCCGTCGCTCGCCGTTCGTTAAAAATTATTAGTGTAAAAGAAGTTTTATAAATAGAATATATTTTCGGATACCATGTACATTATTGGGTTGGCAACTAAGTAATTGCGGATTTCATTGATAGATAGTGTTAGTTGAATTTTGATATGTTCACGTTTTCAAATGTCAAACTCATATTGTTGTTTGACAGTTCGTATTCCAATTAACATTCTGTGAAAAAATTTTGTTGATCGGTTGTGTAGTTTTTATTTGGCATTGGTTGAAAGATGGAAAAGCAAAACGAACACTTTCGACATATTTTGCTTTTTTATTTTTGCAAAGGAAAAGCGCATCGAAAGCTCACAAAAAGTTATGTGCTGTGTATGGTGACGAAGCCTTAAAAGAACGGCAGTGTCAAAATTGGTTTCAAAAGAAGGTCATGTTGTCAGTTTAATGGAATTGCAAAGGAATTGTCTACTTTGAGATTTTACCATGCAACCAGACGATCAATTCAGATGTGTACATTGAACAATTAACCAAATTGAACAATGCAATTCAAGAAAAGCGACCAGAATTGATCAATAGAAAAGGCATCGTCTTCCATCACAACAACGCCAGACCCCACATATCTTTAGCGTCCCACCTAAAATTGAGAGAGCTTGGGTGGGAAATTTTGATGCATCCACCGTATAGTCCTGACCTTGCACCATCGGATTACCATTTGTTTCGGGCTTTACAAAACTTCTTGAATAGTAAAAAGTTCAATAATGATGATGATGTCAAGTCGCAATTAGTTTAGTTTTTTGCCGATAAAAACCAAAAATTTTATGAACGTGGAATTATGATGCTGCCTGAAAGATGGCCAGAGGTCATTGATAAAAATGGACAATACATTATTAAATAAAGTTAACTTGTTCCATGAAAAAATCGTCTTTTGTTTTGTTAAAAAAAATATACTGTATTGCCATGTACTTCCTAATATTAAGATTTATAACTTTCACGTGGAAAGTTGCAAACCTTGTGGAAGCGTATAATAGGCCCGCTTCGCATACCACGTGAAAAGTTGCATGGGTTGGGTTACTGTACAGTTCATAGATTTGCAACTTTCCACGTGAAGCGAGGTCCACCCCACACCCCCCGAGACAGGGCGGGAATTATACTGGTATTTCCACACAAAACGAGATCCGTACCACCTCTGAATAATTTATTAAATATTTCTTATTAATAATGAAAAATAAGTAATTAAATAACCGCGTATGTCAAAAAAACGTCCATTAAGTGCACAAGATGTATAAAGATTACGTGAAATTCGTGAAACTTTTTTTGTTTAACTATAACTTTTTAATAAACAACGAGCGACGCCTAAAACTTTTGGATGTTACACAGGGCAGTGACCTTGACATATGTCAAGGTCAAGGTAATCGAGGCGGGCTCCCTTCATCGAAATATTTACCCCCAACGAAAACAAAAATATTTTATACGTATTATTATGAAATGGTTACAATAACGTTGCACTCTTTCCAATATATTACACTGTAATATTGCTACAATATTTCATTGCGAAAAGCGGATAGCTTAAATTCATCACAATCTTATAACAATAACTCAGCAGAGTTTCGCAATCGATTTGCAATATTGCAATGTTTTAATGAAATTATTCTGCAATATATCCGCATCTCTTTTGTTGCTTTCAAGTAATCTGTACTAGAAGCGACAAGTTAATTCCGTGAAAATCTGCCGTCTGCCATACATTTCGGCACATTGATAAATTGTTTGCTCTTTTGTTGCGTGCCGTTCACTAATGTAACTAAGTTCCAATGCACTTCGTAGGTTACGGCACGCAGTGCAATTTCTTGAGTGGAATCCAATGAACTGATGCTATAGTAGGCGTCAAAGCTAGAACACTTATGTTTTCTGGCATGCATTAGCTTGCCGGAATTAGTTTTTATTAGTATCACATTCGAATCGAATGGATTTATTGATAATTGATCAAAGTAAAAAATTGCTTAAAGTAATCTTCAACTTGTACTCTGAAAATGGTGTTAAGTTTTTAATCTTGTAATATCGCTCGGCCGTCACATATCGCAGCACATTGAATTTCTCAGACTTGTTGAGGTTGTTGTCTAAACAGCTTACGGAGATAGTATATATAGTAGTTGGTAAATTATATTTTTTGCATCCACTCTTTACAACCGGCTCCGGAAGACTTACACTGATGCTGTTTGCCTTTGCATTCACATTCTCAAAATTGTAAACTTTTTCGTCAGGTGTCAGACATCTCATTGGAGGATATGGTTGTAAAGATTTATCAAAAGCGCAAATTTTATTAAACCTTTATCTGAGCTCATTATTATCTTTTCAACATATTTGTCTTGCATTTTGACGCTCTGAGACTTTGCATATATTCTTTTTTTCAAAAACGTAGAGAGCATTATATCGAATCCATTATCTTTTGCTAAAATGTAAATGTTTGTTTTGTCAATCGTCATAGATATGAATTGGTCAATGTTATCACTTATGTTTTCCTTGTGTATCGTATTGCACATAGAAATGTTAATGTCTGTTACAACCATGTAACTTCTGACTTAACCAGTAAATTAACGGCTCTGATTATTCATGTCATCAATTATCATTTTTAAGAAAACATTTTTATAATGAAATAGGCAAAAGGATGCATTTATTCGAACAATTTGCTCGTTTTTTTCGAGATGATATTTCATTATATCATATTCTCCATTCTTCCAATCGTATGATATGCCATATAAAATTCTAAAAAATATATAATTATTTTACTCATTATAAAACATTATTTTAACGAAACATTATTTCTTTTAGTTATTGAAAAATTAATGGAAAATTATTTTTTCAGGTGAACGGTAGTAAACGTACCCCATAAACGGTGATACACTTAATTGGTAAATAAGATTTTCTGATTTGATAATCTCCTCAAATTTAATTATGCCATTTTCCCACATTGTTAAGTCGAACTTTAATTTTGAAATTTCAAATACAAAATTATCAAAGGTAGCTTATATCAGTATACGTAAAAAGGAACTATAAATGTAGTGATATTGAGATTTCTAATTTTATAGTTATTACTGCTATAATGTTGATAATAATAAACTGAATAATAATAATAACTTTAATTTTATACTTAGTAATGTATAATAAATATAACCACGTCAACAATTATTAGATTCGTACTATAATTTAGCGCACATTGATTAAATCCGTGTAAGGACCAGCAACAATTTTAGTATGCGCACGTGAAAATAATATGTCGTGTTAGATGTTAGATTGTGCACCGTGTGCTCCAATTTTGCAGCTGTGATATTTTTATCGTCGCAGGTTTCTTTTTAAGTCGTCGAAGAAAAAGAACACTGCACTTGGTACCCTTGTATTATATAAATTCAGATCTGTAAAAAAATAAAATTTTAGCCATTTTATATGCATTATAACAGAATTAACATTTTTTGATATATTTATGTCGGTGAATTTAAGAAAAAAAAGAAAAATAAAAGAATACAAACTGAGAATTTAGATGTCACAAAAATGTCGTTTCCTTTTCTGTGAATTGACTGTCGAATTGTAAAATGCTCTGAGATATGTTGGCTTGCTCAATCTGAGAGATTTGAAGATAATACATATTAACATAATTATATATAAGATTAAGTGGATTATCTCAGTAAATCAGAAAAAAACAATTTAATGTGAAAATTAAGAAAAGAGAAAAAATAAATGTAAACTACAAAATATGGAAATTAGCACAATATGACCTTTAAAAACATAATATAAGAATTTTTTGCGCCATTTAAGATTTAGAAAAGTAATCGTTAATTCATGGCAAAAACGAATAAATAACTTTTAATAAAGTGACAAGTACTTTTCGAAAAATTCCTATAGCTTAAGAAATCAGAAGTATAATATTTGGGATTGCTTTAAAACAGAATAGCAAATTAATAAAATTGACTTTACCTTAAATTATGACAATTTTTATGTACAATGTTATGTTTATTTTATGCTGTTCTATTTCTTTTTTGGACGGAATAGAATTTATATTCTTCTCACTACTGGAAGATATTTTTAGATTTGATTTCCACTCTCTTCAATTTAAATTATATTTATACTTTTTCGTCATAGATTTTGTTATTAATGTTTTATGCATTTTTTTACAACTTACTGATAGATTCTTCTGGAATCATAAAAATATTTGCAAGTGGAACTTCATCGACTTCTCGCTCATTCCTCACAGTCATACTATCAGAATGACTCCGGTCAGATTTGAAATTTAGTATATGATGATCACTTTTCTCGGACATTGAAATATCCTTCATAAAGTATAACATACGAAAAGAATTAAGTAAGATCGTTGAAGCGGTTGCTTCTGGTGCTTTTACTGATAAATTATAGCAATTATAAAATTAAACGAAAAATTGTGCCATTCGTTTTTTTGTTTGCTTAATAATACCGGTTTGATATATACTATTCCTAAATAATATAAATTGAATGTGATGTAGTTTCATTCATATCGTAAAATTTTTTATTAATTTTTTTTAAGACATCTTGTATATCAAACATAACTTGTCAAAAAGAAAATCAATCAATTTTTTCATAACAGCTTAGCAGAGTACAAGCAAAAGTGTAGTTTTGCAATTATTAAAACAATTTTGTTTAACGATTTGATTCTTTCTCATGATAGGTTAGTTAACTCTTTTCAATTTTACCGTAACTCAAATTTCTTTTCAAAAATTTGCCGATATTACTAAAGTTTTATTAATGTTTGTACTTCAAGAATAAAAAGGTTAAAAATATTGTTTCTTTACAATTATTAAATATTATTCATAGAATTATATAAATTCTTTTTATTTATAGCCTTGTCAAGTTTTTTCTCGAATGTCGTTATATTTTTAACACAAACAAATCCGGAAATGATAGTATAAACCGACAATATCTCCATAAAATATGTATATAACAATGAAAATTAATATAAATTCTAGTGATTGTTATTGAATATATTGTCAATATTAGTGTTAATAGATACAACTTGAAGAATGTTTGATGAATGGCTTCATAAAATATTTAGTGGATATAATTGTGATGCTAAATTTCTAAATTAATTTCATAAAATAAAATCTACATTAGTATAAAATATATACAGAAAGAGAGAGCTAGAGAGACAAAATAATACAATAAAATTTTAAAACACCGTTTTCATTAAATTTAATATACTATATGTTTATAACATCCATTTGTAAACAAAATTTCGAAAATTTATCCATCTTTTTTTTACAACATCGAACATACTTTTTTCTTTTATATTAAATTGTTTTGTTTTATCTTATCTTATTATAGGTGGAATATATAATTTATTATCATTCATTTTTAGTTACGCTACTGCAATAACATTCAATTGTTTCTTAATCAAGCGAAAAGTATCTCTTACCTGCGTGAAATCCGGACACATGGAAACACTTTCTTCCTGGAGGCTGTTTGAAGGGGTATAATCCTTCGGTATAAAAGTGATAGTTGCCTTTGTGTGTGTCAGTACTAAACCGTTCAATAAAACACATAAAATTGTTCCAAACATAATTTGCATTTTTCGTAAACGTTTGCACTCAATCGGTTTCCGTTGAATCCTCAATTAGGTTTTTTCTCACTCTACTATTTCTGATGTGTTAATCGAATTGATATTAATTCATATATATACATATATTTTCGATAAATTCCTTAAAACTCAGTTTTAAAAAATCGGAAGTTATTATCTTCTAATATTATGCTTTTAGATTTCTCTATGGTCGCGATCACAATATATATCTTAAGATTAAATTAGAGAATTCTTAGTAAATAAATAATTTCTATTTTTTTTAGGAGAACAAATGACAATGCAAAATGATACAAAATGATCATTTGATTGTATAGCAAACAGAGGAATATAATTATTATCAGCTTTTTTTTCATTAATATTATAATAGAAAAACGTTAACAAAAAGATAACCACAATCAAATTACAAACTATCAAAGAAGTTATAGAATTATAGATCTTGCAACATTTTCAGCCATATTCAAACACATGCAGCGTGTAATCGAATTCACTTAAATATTTATCATATCTTTGGTTTTATTAAATATGTAATTATGACAATTCGTTCGTACGATTGTGTTACTACGTATGCTTTTCAAAATCCACTATTTGTACACAATTTTTTGTGATATTCATATGATGCAGTTTGAATCAAACGATAAGTAACGCGGTAGTGTGTTTGGCTAGCGATCACAATACTAACTGACTTCGAATGATCAATCTGATCATATGTTGCCACGACGTCTTATTAGCCGCATTCCGTTTGTAATTTATTTTTCTCCACGGAGATACTCGCGTTATTTCAAAAAGAATTAAAATCTTTAAAAACTGTTTGACAAAAAAGATATATGTATAAAACAAAAATAGTTCTATGTATAAATAAAAATAATTATATGTATATATAATTGTTTAATGAATTTTATTAAACTTTTTATATTAATTTATTTCTGAGTATCTTCTCTTTGACATAAGAGGCACGTTTACTATATAAGAAGATATTCTGATTGTAAGAAAAATAATAATGGATTTAAAAAAGTGATTTATACGTTTTCTGTGACATTCATATAATGCAGTTTGAATCAATACGTAGCGTTTTTAGTATAAATCTAGTAGTTCTGGTATAAATAAATACAAATTTCCAATAGCACATAAATTACTAAAATAAATAAAATAATTGTACGAGTTATTATTATCGTTATTTGCATCGAATAATATAATAACGTATATAATATAACTTTACTTAATATTAACTTAACATAATATACTTAATATAATATCTAATATAATATAAAATAAAAAAACTTATAATATTAATTACTTTATTATTTTAATTATACTATTGTAATTTTATATACGACAATTTTTATATGCACCAGTGTGCATTAGTGTATCCAATCAAATTCTCTCTTTCTCCCGCTATAAATCAATTACTTTTTCCAAAAAAGTGATAAACACTTTAATTACGTGAAATATAATTGAAAATAATTTTGTAATGCTCCGATCTCCTTTTGTGACTTATTGAATCCATTCATATATTAAATGATATACATTTTTATTTTCAAAAATATTTTTATATTATTAAAGAAACATTCTGCTAAGAATAATTAAGAATAATTCTGTGTGTTAAGAATAACTAAGAATAATTAATTAAACAAGTATTTATATAATGGTCTCTTTTTAAATTCATGCAAAATAATAGACGTATTTCCAAATATTTTATGAATTTAAAAAAATTTATTCCCTCCACAGCAATGATATATGTATGTACAAAGATTTATATGTACAGTTTGAAATAGGAGAAAGCTCCAAAACATAATATAAAAAAAGCTTAAAAAGAAAATTACAATTGTGTGTTAACATTTATGAATTTACAAAATAGTTAATATTACATTAAAAAGTCTGCAGATCTTATATAATATATAAAATACAAAAATACACATGTTGAATATCTAATAAGTATCGTAAGAAAACAAACATTTAATTATTAGTACATGCATATCCATCTATAATTTTTTCTTCATTAAAACTAACAATAAGTTATTTATATCAGTTAGATAATACATATAACAATAATATTTATTGGATTCAATATATCATCTCTTCTACGTCACTTCTTAGAACTATAATATTTTCGAGACAAAATTTGAAGTTTGATTTAATTTCCGCTGCATTGCAACAAGACAGCATTGATATCAAATGGACAGTTAACCTTTAATTATCAATTGTCAATAGATGACGTAAAACAACGTTTTATGGCACGTGGCTGTCGTCAATAAATAACTTAAGATATGCTATGATGGTAGCACCCGAGGTGGCACATATTCGTTTTATATACGTTTCTTAAACGTATCCAATACTTTTTAATCGTAAAACATTAATAAGAAACGTTTCTATAAGAACGTTTTTAAAACCATAGTTAAGGAAACATATTTTTCACGTTTCTAATATAGACAAAATAAAAACTAATTTTTATTAATCAAATTATATATACATATATACATACATATACATATACATACATACATACATACATACAAATATATAGAGGAGACTGGGGACAAAAGTAACATTTTTTGTATTATAGGTCACTAATTAATTATCGTTAGAGATATAAAAAAAAGATTATATGTTAAAAAACTCCATTTATTGCTCTATTATTATACTTATGTTTCAATCTCAAATGATAGATATTTAAAGAGCTACTATAGCTTTTCGCAAGTTCGTTGTTACTTGCAAGATATTACTTTTATTCTGGGGGCCTGGGACGAAAGTAACATAATCTGGGGCTAAAAGTACCAGTTCTTATTTTCGGGAAAATAAAATAAATATGACTTTTTTCAATTTAAGGCAACTTTTGTTATAATCTTTTATTAAGCAAGATAACTTTTATTATAAATTTTTTTTGTACTTTATTACATTAAAATAAAAAATAAAATAAATATTTATTTTTATCATCTTTGAAAAACTTAAAAGAAATAATCTTCGTTAAGCAAAATAATTATAAGTTATATCATAAAATAATTATACTTAATATCACACCAGTTTTGTACTTTTTTAAGTCTAAATAATAGTTTAATTTTAAATAACAATATAAAAATTGTATGATAACTACTTATACAAAAGAGATTGGTATCAATTCCGAATCAAAATTATGGCATACGTAATAAGAATCGCCTTTGGTACAGTTATTATGGGACCAGCCCTTATACTTTAAGCATTGAAACGTGTTACTTTCGTCCACAGAGTGTCGTGTTACTTTTGTCCCCAAACACATTTTTTTAGAGTGAAAGCATTATAACCTAAATATGATGCAAGATTTAGCCAAATCAACTATAAAAACTTATGAATACATTTTAAAAGAATACACCGGAAAATAATTATGTCAATATATACACATTAATTAGGCATAGATACAAAAAAACTAAAACAAGAAATACTTAGGGTAAGTAGTAAATTGTGTTTTGTGAATTGTAAATAGTTATAATTGTATATTAATTATAATTTAATATTGTATATTAATTATAATTTAATATAATGATGAAATTGTATTTATGATTGTAAATTAAATCAATGCATTCTTATGTAAATTACAGGAAAAAATGATCGAAAGTATAAAATGATTATATAATAGTAATTCATTAAATTAACATATTTGTTTCTATAGTACATATTTTTGAAATATTCATAAAAGAGTAACTATTTATATATTCATATCAAAGTCATTAATAATTGTATATGCTAAATTAATGATTAAATATAAACTTTATAAAATATGACGAACGTCTTCGTTATAGAATCGCGAGTCAATTATTATAAATTTAATGATATGTTTTTCGTTAGATTTATCTATTTATGAATTCCATGAATACTCGTATTCGTAAAATAAATTAATAAATTATGATTGCGAAATTCCGTGCTCTTTCCGCGTTTCGCGTACTTATACAAGATTATCGTTTTAACAAAAGAATTTACTGTTGTCTTTTCTCGTCAGATAATATTCCTAAATATTGCTAATAAATATAAAAATATCGAATAAGTAAAGATTCGATGTTATAAGTCAACGATTAAATATTAGTTTACAAAATTTAACGATCACCTTTGTTATTATAAAATCGCGAGTGAATTATTATGAATTTAATAATTTGTTTTTTCAATTATATTTGTATTTACGGTTTCGGCCGGAAAATATTAATAAATAAATTAATAAATTACGGTTGCGAAAACACCGTGTTTTTCCCGCGTTCTTTCGCGCTCTTAGACGAGATTGTCGTTTTAATAAAAGAGTCTTGTCGTTGTTCTTTTTGTTAGGTAAACGTTAATAAAAGTTGCGTGGCTCGTACCACCGAGGAGTCGAAACGATTTTCATCATGAAGAATTATTTCTTATCGGTTTTTGTAAGATCCATTCGCGACGTCTAGGTCGGTGTCCTGTTAAAAATTGGGAATTTTTATTGTAGAATGGAATTAATCCCAGGTTTTCCTGGCAATTTCCGACAACAATGATTTCGGTAGTCATTCAACGACGAACGCCATACGCTTCTTTAAAGTCGAATTAATTTAAATAATATATATTTAGATGTGAGAGAAATGCATCTATTTTTTCTTCTCGTTAAAAATGTTCTGTCATTATTAGGATTGGTATTATTATTGTCTAATGCCAGAAAGATTTAGTAGTAGATTAAATATGGATATAGCTTTGTGTATAAATTTTTATTTTTCAAGTAATTTCATATTGTAATAGTCTTTATTAACTGTTTGATAAAAATGATTACGAACGAATATATTTTATTAATTATTAATTAATTATTTCTAGGTACTGGGGATATTAATATTAATTTTTAGTTTCTTTTAAAAAACTATTTGCAGGTATTGGACATCCATCGCCATTTTAGAATATTAGTTTTTAGATATATACCATTTTATATACAGGGCTTTCGAAAAGTAACGGACCCCCCCTATCTCAGAATCTATGTATCATAGGGCAAAATGACCCGAACAAAAGTTTTATGGTTCATAAAGTTCTGTTTTTTGTGACCTCAAATTTGACCTTGATCGTGACCTTGAAGGTCAAATGGGAATTGCTATTTTTTGAAGACGTTCAGATATGTAATCTTGTGATGGTAAAAATGACATCCAAATCCTACTTTTATCCTACCCCAAGCACCCCAAAGGGAACAGAATTCTACTACGTCCACGTCGTTGTTCCTGGATAGCGCTAAAAGTAGGATAAAAGTAGGATTTGGATGTCATTTTTACCATCACAAGATTACATATCTGAACGTAAAATTTCCCGCCCTTTCCAAATCCGGGTCAAAAATAAATACTATCTTGCCTGTATCAATATATTCAAATTAAAGTATCCAAAATATTTTTATAATTTTTATTAATATTATATATTATATATACGCGAAATTATACATAAATGTATCTAGATATAAAACAGATAGTATCTATCTAGAGTGTATCTTTTCAGATATAAAATTGAAGTATCATAGTATCTGAACTGCTTTTCAGATACATTTTTAGATCCATTTTCATGTATTTTTGTCTGTGTTGAAATGGCCAAACTCGATATCGGAAGCAGGGATTTTTCCAAAAACAACCCTGGACCACGAAAATTGCAAAAATTTGCTTATTACAGAAGCAAAAAAATGTGCGAATTTAAAAAATGAAACCAAAATACCTTCTGATAACTCAGCATCTTCCGTGAAGATGATCAATTCTTTAAATTTTTAAAAGATCAAGATCACATAGAAACAACAACAGATAGTGCTATCAGTATGGAGGTGCTTTCTTACTTATCCGATAAACAAAAAGATATTATATCGATAACACGTTTTCCTAATGTAAAACACTTGTTTTTAAAGTTTAATACAATTATACCATCATCAGCACCAGTTGAGTGGTTATTTAGTACTGGTGGTCAAATTTTAATACCACGGTGAAATAGATTTGACGATATTTTTGATGTATAAGACTAATACTAATAAATAAAGCAAAAATGTCTATTGTTTCTATGTGATTTTGATTCTTGATCTTTTAAAACAATAAAGTAGAAATGTAATGCAAAGAAATGTAAATTCTTTTACATTGTTTCATCTGTATTCGTAATAATTTACACTTAAATTCTTTACTATCTCTTTTTCTTGTTTTCAAGTTTTTTTAATTTTAAATAGAAGGGAAATTACACATTTGATAAAAACCAAAAATACCTCGCTATCGACTACGACACACATTAATTCAAAAAATTTGCTCGAGTCATTCTCGCTGCGCTTGTATAAAAAATCATAGAAATGTAAACAAAATATAAAATAAAAAAAAAATAAAAGATATATTGAGTAGTATTTTGTGCATATTACGATAAAATATTATTTAAAAGTATCTTATTTGTATCTGAGATACTTTTAAAGTATCTGAGTATCTGTAATATATATAAAATATCA